>JASANB010004834.1:5000-13463 GCA_030248155.1 Sabatieria punctata
AAACTGGAAAAAATCTGATTTTCAGCCATTTGAAGTCAATTTACTCCAAAACCCCGGGTCGCGGGCTATCGTGCTTGGCACCAATCTGTAGCTAACAAATGGCGCTACAATAATCTGAAATAAAAAACCCACATATGGGGGGGGGGTTCCAGACGAGCTAGGGGGGCGGGAAGGGGGTCGAAAAAAATTTTTTTCCTCAAAATCGAAAACCGACCCAAAATTCTTAAAGTACTCTAAAAGTTACGTAAAACCCCCAAATTCTAGGTCCCAACTGTTCTTAGAACGAAAGAAATTCAAGTTCGAAATTTTGTTCCAGAGTAAAACTGGAAAAAAATGCGATTTTCAGCCATTTGAAGTCAATTTACTCCAAAACCCCGGGCCGTGGGCTATCGTGCTTGGCACCGATCTGTAGCCAACAAATGGCGCTACAATAATCTGAAATAAAAAAACCCATATAGGGGGGGGGGGTTCCAGACGAGCTAGGGGGGCGGGAAGGGGGTCGAAAAAAATTTTTTTCGTCAAAATCGAAAACCGACCAAAAATTCTTAAAGTACTCTAAAAGTTACGTAAAATCTCCAAATTCTAGGTCCCAACTGGTTTTAGCAGGAAAGAAATTCAAGTTCGAAATTTTTGTCCCATAGTTAAGCGAGCCGATTTTCAGACGGCTGTATCTCGAGCGTGGAGCGTCGAATCGGGAAATCCTTTGCTGTGGTTACATAACCTATCGATATGTATTAGTGTACCAACTTACAGCTCTCTAGGCCAAAGTTTCAATTTTGGGTCTGAATACTAAAACTCGATTGGTCCAGAGACTGACTCTTAAGGTACCTCCACGACCCAAAAATACAAGTACTAGTAGTGGCTCCAGTATTAACAAACTGGCTCGGAAATCACTAATTTTGGCCTAAAATTCGCTTCACAAACCTAAAAAAACGAAGTTCGCTTTTACATTGCTGATCTTTAACATGCATGTGCATGGGGGGTGCCCATGGGGGGCAGGGGGGGCGAAAATAAAAATCTACCAAACGTTGCTAGAGGCTGCTAGAAAGCCTCCAGATGCGTTTTTAATCCACAGAAATCACTTTTGGCAACTACACAACTTCGTACCCTTCCTTCCTCCAGGCAACTACGAACCAAACCCGAAATTTTTTTAAAATTTTCCTGGAAATTTTCGATTTTTTGACAATGCTTCTGTCAGAAAATGGTTTTTTTTGTCAATTTCTTTTTCGAAAATTTGATTTTTACCGCAAATTTTTGAATTTTATCTGAAAATTTCGAAATTTCGCCAAAATTTGTGGCAAAAATTTAAATTTCCCGCCAAAATTTGAATTTTCCATCTAAAATTTGCACCTATATCCAGGCAACTACGCACGGAGACCTGGCCGCCACCCCTCAGCCGCCGACCATGCACATGTATGATATTTAAGAGAAATCGGTGTTTTTGGAAGCCCTTTTTGTCATTTGTTGCCTGCTTTTAGCTCTATAGCCATACATGGCAAGAAAAATCCAGAGCCGGTCTGGAGATCACGGGGTGTCCCAACAAAAGTAAAAAAACGCCTATTTTGCCTTAAATAAGCGAAAACTTTCTCCCTTTGGGAGGGGGCTCGGGGCAGGAGGGTATAGCCGGCCGAGGGGGTAAACCTCCCGTATGCTTGGTACAACGCTATTTGGCAGCTTGAAATTACTTATATCTTTTTCTTTTTTAAATAAGCAAAAAAATAACTTATAGAACAGCAGATTTAGCTGCGTTTGAGCACCTTCCATTCCCCAGAATTTGATTTGGGCTCTGCCCTGAACTAAATGGTAATTTCTATTCTAAGGGATATTAATTTAAGCAGACGACATAATCTGGAGCGGTTACCTATTTTGGTGGCGTCTTTGCACCTGCCATTGCAGTACTGAGAATGACCATAATAGTCTATTTCACCGCGATCCATGCGTGCCCTAAAGTAATTTTTGAATAAACTTCAACCTTGTTATTTTACCAGTGCCAACAACACAAGAAAACTCAATCTAACACAATACATACCACCCTTAAATAGTCAAAACTTGATGAGGTGGACCGAAAAAGCACTTCAATCTACATTCTGTACAGCAAAAAAATGATTTCCAGAAATTTTGGAAAGCACTAATTCATACTGGCGTAGAGTTTTGTCGCCAAATGGACCCAGAAGTCCGACTGCCTACATTCCATCCCTTCGATTGAGGCATCAGGCTCAGATGATACCATATGGTACCGGTAGCATCGTACCACTTAACAATTTGAAGGAAGAATACCAAATATGGTATCACCTGAGGGTTCGATCGAAGGGATACCATTATGGTACAGTCATGTCTCGTTAATCCGGATATTCGCCTTCCGGACAAGATTAGGCCAGGTCCCAATTTTGCCCCATGTTATATGACTCGTTAATCCGGACAGAAAATTTGGGGTCCCAACTTCGAAATTTGTATGGTAAAATGATTCGTTAATCCGGATTTGGTTACTTTGGACAAAATCCATGCGCAATTTTTCACTTCAGTCAGGTGTGAATTTTCAATTGAATAATGCTTTTCTTTGAGTCAGAATGTGATTATTTTTGCCTTTTTAGGCGCTGAAATAATAAGTTTTTGGGTTTTAATTAGGTGGTACAGCTGCAGAATCTGATATGCAACTGACAAAAAGCTGCTATTTAGACCTTTGACCTGAAAAACAGTGTTTTAGCTTTGATTCGTTAATCCGGAAATTCGCTAATCCGGGCAAAATTGGCCGGTCCCAACTTGTCCGGATTAACGAGATTTTGACTGTAACATTTCAGCTTGAACCAGTGCATACATGGTGTATGGCCACCTTATATGATAACCATACCATATATGTGGTTATTAGTCTGACTGTTAAAGTCATCTGTAAGCAGAAGAAATAAACATATTACAAGAAAGAAATAAACATACATACATACAAGCAGACAGACCTGAGAGACAATCCATTAACTTGGAGAAAGCGTCTCCAGTCGTTCTCTTTGCGACCGAGCGTGTCGGCCACGAACATCTTTGGAGTAACCTTTCTGCCCCCTTCTGTCTCCACGCAGAGGGAGACTGCACCCGGACACACCAACTCGTTTAGGTAGAGACGAGCCTTCCTCATTCCGCAGGTCACCTGCAAATTATTGAACACTCTCTTGTAGAAAACTATGGCGTCGCGTCTTGGCCATGGGTAGTTTACGCTATCCCGTGTGTCACGGCGGCCTCGGCACCCGTGGAAGCGGTGTGTTTGTGGGTTCGAAACCTGTCGAGGCGATGGGAAGTAGTCGACACAAAGCCCAACCCAGGCCGTCGAAAGTCAGCAATGGCAAAGATAAATGGGGACCAAACCTTAGCTGTCTTGCACACACCGACAGCAAAAAGGGGAGGGTTGTTGTTAAGGAGGCTGCCGGACCTTCTGTCTCTTCCTGCTCTATAGCAGTTGGCTACTCCTAGTCCGAAAGGACAAAAACTTACAACAACAACTAATTTACCATCAGTTAGGCTATATAAATAACAAGGTAGAGATGCGCGGGACACTTTTCAGTAGGCTTCCGGATCAGACCAGACGATGTATCGATACCGAAACATCGATATGTCTACCCCTTTTCTAATATCGATATGGCGATATTTTCGATATTTTTGGGCGCAAAAGGGGGAAAACAGTTTCGTACAGGTCAGGGAAGTTAAGGAAAAGTGAGGCAATTGAAAAATGGTCAGCAAGTGATGGGAATTTCGCGTCTTTTTAGGAAAAATTTAGTCAGTGCTGCACAGAAAGTGCTTGCAAAACTGTTAATTTAATGTCCTGAACATCAATTTAAATGCGTTCTTGAAGGATAATTTTTCATGTATGATCGATATCGAATATCGACGAATTTTGATATCGTCGGAACACTAGTTTTCAGCCAAAGTGGTGACTCCAATTTAGAAAAAAAGTAAAGTGTTTTTGCACATTTTTATGTTTCCAATACAGTTCAAGACAAAACTGTGCGTTGTTAATGGTGTTTTCACAGATATTTCTGATAAATTCACAGCACCTCAACAAAGCTGCCGTTGCTGCTGGTGTAGACACGTGGAGCGACGGCGTCTATCGGCCGACCGAGCTGGTTGCCAGGACTGCAGCCTCCTTTGCACAGTCTTTTGTGGTCGTAAAACTCTAGCGAACCACGTTCCATGTACAGTCTGCAAAGATTCGCTCTCGCTAACTCTCTTCATCAGGTTCTAGGGTTTATCCCTAAGCTAGAAAGACCAAACTGCCTCCCAAAGGACCCTTGACCCGAAAATACAAGTCATATTAGCGGCTTCGCTACAATACAAAACAAACTGGCTCAGAAATCACTAATTTTGCTTTTTGTTACCTACCTAATCCAGTTTTTCATCGATTTAGCCATTCCCAGTGCCTTTATTCAAAACATCCAGTACGTACATGTAACAGGTGATCCGCTTAAGGGGATGGGATTTTAGTATTTTAGTAAAAAATCAGACTTTTTAGCTTACCCCACCCCGGCCCCAATCAGGATTTGAAAATTAAAATTTACCACCCCCTCAGCCGAAATGCTAGACCAGGTTTGTATCAAACTAAAACTTCAACGTCCACTGTTTAAAACCCGACAGTACTATACAGCAGCCAGTGGGTAGGACAACAAGGAAACAAAGCAAAAAATATAAATAAAGAACCAAAACAAAGTCAGGGACTTAACGCCGTTTATGGTGCAGGTACCTAGGCTAGTGGCACTACCCCCACGTTCGGGGTTTGTGGTGGTACCATATCTAGTGTTGTTAGTAGGGACCGGCACGCGAAAATTCAAAATGCCCCTAGACGAAATTGGACTTCAGAATTGAAAAGAGCACACTTTATGCAGTCTAACAAAACAAACCGTAAAGGAATTGGTTGGATAATAAGCGAGTTATGACCGTTTAACTGCGTCACCCAGCGTGCCACCTTTTCTTCCTAGAAAGTTGACCGCAGCGTGCATACGGATGACCGATGTACTTTATCAGACTGTCTCTCGTAAACCCCTGCGCCGATTTTGATGGGACCGGTGTCATTCTAATCGCAATGCGATTTTCTTTTACATTTTTATATACCAAGACTGTAGGACTGCGTCTACCACCTTTATATACCGAACAAACACCTTGGTAGCTCGAACTAGAACTGAATAGTAGAGTGTGAACTATTCCTGTGTTTTCCAGGTACATTTGTATATGTAACAGCGGGGCTGGGGTTCTGCTCTCTTCCCACCGACTTGGGCCAACCCCCCCCCCCCGCCCGATAGGGGAGCGAGCACCCCCCCCCCCCCCACCAAAACGATCTTTTCTACTCTCCCTCTCCGATGTTTATGTCTGGCACAATTTTTTTACAGTTTCAGACAATACACTTACAGTTTCAGACAAGGATGAGCTGCTACAATACATGTAACAGGTGGTCTGCCCCCACCCGAAATATTCCAGACCCCCCGGATTGGCCCCCCTACTTCCTCCGATTTGTACTTTGGTGAGAAATTCCGGATCAGGTGTAGCGCAGGGGGAATCAGGAACCGATCCCAAACAAAAATAAATGTTTTTAATGATTATAATTAATTATAAATTAACATGATTTATCGATAAATATCGATTATCGATTGTTTTTGAAAAAATTCCAAAATCGCCCAAAATGGTCGTGTTGTATATCATTTGAAAGCCCTTCGCCTGGCGAGTCTAATGATCACTACATTAACATAGGGCAAGTCCCGGGGGCCTGTTTTGCCAAATATATAAGTACCCCTAGAGACGCATCAGTATAGGCAGGCTCCGGAGGGCCTGTTTTCATACATGGGCCGGGGGTTTTGGGGTATACCCCTCGCCGGCCAATACCCCCCTCGGCCGGCCATACCCCTCCCCACCTCCCCTCCAAGACGGAGAAAATTTTCGCTTATTTAAGGCAACATAGGCATTTTTTGGCCTTTTTTGGACCCCCCGAGGTCTCCATACCCCCTCCGGATTTTTCCGGCCCATGTATGCCTGTTCTCCAAATATAAAAATACCCCTGGAGGGACGCATCAGTATAGGCACGCTCCGGAGGGCCTGTTTTCCAAATATACAATGTAGAAAGACCCCTAGGGGACGCATCAGTATAGGGCACGCTCGGGAGGGCCTGTTTTAAAAACATAAAAATACCCCGAGGGGACGCATCGGTATTGGGCACGCTCCCGGAGGGCCTGTTTTCCAAATATAAAAACACCCTAGACACGCATCAGTACAGGGCACGCTCCTGAGGGCTTGTTTTCCAAATATAAAAACACCCCTAGGGGTATGCATCAGTATAGGTCACGTTCCCGAGTCGTATAGTCATAAGAAAGTTAATTAATTAATATCTAGTCCATTTCTGACCTTCCCTGATTCCCCCCCCCCAGCTACACCTAACCCTATCCGACTTTCGTTCGTTACTGGATTACCTTCCGTGCCTGTTTGCGTTGGAATATGCAACTCAAATTTGGGCAAAACATATCTTTAACACTTATGAATAAACGCTGAAAATTTGAAGGAATTCCACTGACATATAAATGAAAACGAATTATATGAAGTTAACTCGAATAAGCGATTACAGGTTTTTTCCGCTTTTGTACCATGTTTATTGACTACACACGTTAAGCCTGAGCAGGATTCACCTTATATTGATTAGCAGAGACGCAAAACTACTAAAGGATTGTAAAGAAGCAAAATAAAAACCATTGGCTCTGGGCTGCTCAGGATCCCCAATACGTTCGTATTCGATACCCCCTAATTTTAACGACCTCATCAACTTTAACCCAATTTCCGGGATCTTTTACGAACCTAGGACGCCAAATCTGAGTGATTTTAGTAAGAGCAACACCTAAACTAAAATTTAAGCGGGCGCACCTTTTTTATTTGTTCTTTGTTTAAGAGCAAACTTTCGTTTTCTGAAAAAATACCGATTCTGCCTATGCTTAACCATGTAAAATTTCAATCTGATTTCCGGGATCTTTGGCTGCATCGATGCCGAAAAAAAATGGCTCAAACGAAAGATGATCAATGCCTCTTTAATACCGTCGGGCGCACCTTTTGAGATCATAAACTTTTTTTTACACTGACGCTGTTTTTTCGCTTATTTTAGCCAAAAACAACCGCAGCTTAGCCTATACCAAGGCGATTTGGGTGAATAGTTATGTTAAAATAATCAAAACAAATAACCATAAAAAAAGAACGAGCTTTTCTAGCCGCATTTTTTAAAAACACATGATTTTGACCCCCGCGACACCAATGTGGTGAAAACGCGCGAAGAAAATTAGGCACGCGGCGCGGCGCAAAATTGGCCGCCGTTGCCGGTCCCTATTGTTAGGCTCTTTTTTTTGAAGGCCCATTTCGAAAATTTTTTATTTTATTCACAGTATGGAAATTTTGGGGGAAAATCGCTGAATTTAGCCTCAGATATACATTAGCAGCGCAGTTCTATCAATTTCTTGCCTATTCAGGCCTAAAAATAGGTTTTGAAGGGAAGCAGCCACTCTGTGAGCAATGCTGCAGGTAGAATGTCGACTCTCAGGCTGTAACACTATGTTTGAACCAAAGTATCAGCTTTTGTATTTAAAGTTGCTTCTGATGCATCCTTGCATCTCCTACAAGCTATATCTCATGCTAGGAAAAAATTTTGAAAAAAAAAAATTTCGAAATGAAAAATTTTCATAAAAAAAAGCTTTTTTTTTTGGCTTTCAAAAAAAAAATTTTTTTACAACTCTAACCATATCTGATACCGTCACCATATGGTGCCCCTACCATTGGTACCGGTACCATAATACAGTCAGGGAAATAACAACATATATGGTATCAGTACTCATATATGGAAACGGTACCATATATGGTACCGGTACACCTTCAAGTGGTACCATATATGGTACCACTTCCTTATATGGTACTGGTACCATATATGGTACCGGTACCATATATGGTACCCCTTCGATCGAGGCCTCAGGTGGTACCATATATGGTACCGGTACCATATATGGAAACGGCACCATATATGGAACCGGTACCATATATGGTAACAGGTACCATATATGGTACCCCTTCGATCAAATCATAAGGGGTACCATATATGGTACCGGTACCATATAAGGTACCCTTACGATCGAGGCCGCAGGTGGTACCCTAGATGGTACCGGTACCAAAAAAGGAAACGGGACCCTATATGGAAACGGACCCATATATGGAAACGGTACCATATATGGTACCGGTACCATATATGGTACCCTTTCGATCGAGGCCTCAGGTGGTACCATATATGGTACCGGTACCATATATGGAAACGGTACCATATATGGAAACGGTGCCATATATGGCACCGGTACCATATATGGTACCCTTTCGATCGAGGCCTCAGGTGGTACCATATATGGTACCGGTACCATATATGGAAACGGTACCATATATGGTACCCTTTCGATCGAGGCCTCAGGCATACATGTA